>JBAMJV010008606.1:0-46055 GCA_037951105.1 Echinarachnius parma
GGGAATGGGGAGGGGGGAAGGGGGGACAGGGGAAGGGGTTTGAAATGTGGGAGAGGGAATGGGAATGGGGCGGGGGCAGGGGAAGGGGTGTGGAGTGTGAGAGAGGGGATGGAATGAGGAGGGGGGGACAGGGAAAGGGGGTTTGGCGTGTGGGAGAGGGGATGGGAAAGGGGGGACAGGGGAAGGGGTTTGGAGTGTGTGATAGGGGATGGGAATGGGGAGGGGGGAAGGGGGGGGGGCAGGGGAAGGGGTTTGGAGTGTGGGAGAGGGGATGGGAATGTGGAGGGGAAAGGGGGACAGGGGAAGAGGTGTGGAGTGTGGGAGAGGGGATGTGAATGGGGAGGGGGGAAAGGGGGACAGGGGACGGGGTTTGGAGTGTGGAGAGGGGAGGGGAAAGGCGAGGGAAAGGAGAAGGGGAATAGAGACACGTCATCACCATCTTTCTTCTTAGTCTAAGTTAATGACGGCGACTACTTAAGTTATATTGGTTCCACCCTTTACAAAATGCAGTGATATGAATTACAATGTTACCAAGAAGTAACAACAGCAAAAAAAACGCATTCGAGTTAATTTTGTCACTGATGAGCTTTATAGTGTGCAGGAATTGACAATACTTATTGTTATATTGCTTTAACATTCATATTTCTTCACTTAAAACTAAATCAAAATACATAAAAGTCGTTCAATGAATAAATGAATCGATATGAAACTATCAATATAAAAAAATGTACCTGGCTGTAAAACATGTAGATGTCAGCAAGAGTATGGACGTCCCATTTGTGATATAAGGTCCTTATCATAGTACAATGTGAAATCCAAATGAAACTAACGGTTTATCTAAACCCAACCAAAAAGTAAGTGTCCCCCTCCCCCCCCTAATCAAAATAACGTAACTTTTAACGAAAAGGTTTTGAGCATTTTCCAAAAGTCACAAGAGTCATTTTGGGGGTCTGTGAAACAAGATTTTGGCGAATTCCGTTTGGGCAGCTAAGTGGAAGGACCCCCTCTTCGACTGATAACTCAGCCGGTAAACAACAGCATAGTATTATTCCACATATCACAGTCCCCTCTCCATGCTCAAATATGACAAATGTGCCGTTTATGCTTATTATGCGTACGAGTGTAAATTTCTCAATGACCAAAAGTAAGGACAGTTATACTTATAATTGAAATTAAATTACAATGGATGAAATAATATTTGGCGAACGTAATAAATATATATAGATGCAGAGCGGTAAACAACAAAAATAAACATAATTGCAGAGGGTGACAAAGCATGGCGGAATGGGAAATGTGTGTATTGTTTGTTGTTGTTTCGTTTGTTTGTTTGATAGTTTG
The DNA here is from genome assembly GCA_037951105.1 of Echinarachnius parma. Taxonomy (NCBI): domain Eukaryota; kingdom Metazoa; phylum Echinodermata; class Echinoidea; order Clypeasteroida; family Echinarachniidae; genus Echinarachnius; species Echinarachnius parma. The sequence goes on from JBAMJV010008606.1 coordinate 1,339, forward strand.
TTTGGGGTTTCAAGAGAGCGAAGCAACCGAGCGATGGGAAAGGGTAGGTTAAAAATTATTATTACGTATATTTCAATGTCAAAATGTTTCGCAAACCTTTTGACATGTAATCCATGTCTTGAACAAGATATTCGTGTATAGAGTTATATATCCCTCAGGGGTGGTTATTGCCCTAAACTTGCCCGTTTGGCCACTTGTCCCCCCCCCCCCCCATACTCCACCCTCAACTAGCTACGCCAGTGTACCACTAACCCCAAGTTCAAGATCACGTGATTGCATGTTATGACAGGATTCAAGATCAAGCTGTTTATTACGACGATCGCTCACCTCCCGTCGCTTACGATGCAGAAAGGCTGAATTAAAATGCAATCAATATTTCTGGCTGCCCTCCCAATCGGGGGCGTAGGCAGGGCCGACTCCGACACAGAATAATAGAGAGAGAGAGAGAGAGAGAGGGGGGAGGGGGGTCAGGGGGTAGACATTCAAAACAAAGGAAAGTACTACCCCGTCTTAACAGGCCTACAAATGCCGGGGAATCGTCCGGTAACTAAATAGACTACCGCTTGTCTGTTGAAAGGGAACTAGAAAATCATATTGCCATGTCCACAAATCTGAACAACTCTAGTGGTTGTCTTATACCATGGTATATTCGTATTACCAATAAAAGCCTGGAACAGGTTTTGTTTTTCGAGTTTCCCTTTTGTTAAACAGATATTTACGCTTGAACTGTTCGGATTGTTTCACTATCCACTGGAAAGTTGTAACTGTGTACAACGTCAATACAATGTGTTATCGAATATCACTTTGCATTCTTGCTCATTACTTGGCCATAATTATATAAATTTAACGTGAACATTTAGCACATTACTCAGCGGACATATCAGATCACATACATACACATTTCACAATTTATTCCTCATGTGTTGCACAAGAGCACTTGTACTTACAAGAGCCCTTATATACGATACAATCTGGGAATATCGCATACACTGCATCACAAAGGGCAGAAGGGGGAAGTCGGGGGAAGTAATATCCCCAGGGGGTGCTCGTCATACGCTCCTCCCATGGAAGACATGCATGACATGGGTGGACGGTTACCCCCATCCTACGGTACTCCACACAATTAGTGGGTAGGACATGCATGACATGGGTGGACGGTTACCCCCATCCTACGGTACTGCACACAATTAGTGGAAAGGACATGCATGACATGGGTGGACGGTTGCCCCCATCCTACGGTACTCCACACAATTAGTGGGTAGGACATGCATGACATGGGTGGACGGTTGCCCCTATCCTACGGTACTCCACACAATTAGTGGGTAGGACATGCATGACATGGGCGGACGGTTGCCCCTATCCTACGGTACTCCACACAATTAGTGGGTAGGACATGCATGACATGGGTGGACGGTTGCCCCTATCCTACGGTACTCCACACAATTAGTGGGTAGGACATGCATGACATGGGCGGACGGTTGCCCCTATCCTACGGTACTCCACACAATTAGTGGGTAGGACATGCATGACATGGGCGGACGGTTGCCCCTATCCTACGGTACTGCACACAATTAGTGGAAAGGACATGCATGACATGGGTGGACGGTTGCCCCCATCCTACGGTACTCCACACAATTAGTGGGTAGGACATGCATGACATGGGCGGACGGTTGCCCCTATCCTACGGTACCCCCACACAATTAGTGGGTAGGGACATGCATGACATGGGCGGACGGTTGCCCCTATCCTACGGTACCCCACACAATTAGTGGGAAGGTTGATTCAAGGGGCGTGTTATTCCATCTCCACAGCTGTCAGTATGCACATAGAGGTCAATACAAATTACATTTCAAAGCATTTATAATTATGGTAAGACTATTTCTTATGAATAGAAGAATGTCACCAGTGTAATTTAATTGCTAGAACATCTGACAATAATTCATGGTGTACGTATATGTATGTCAATAAAAACTGTTATGATTAAAGGGATACAGTATCTGTGTTGACATGTGCAAAAACCGATAAATTGTTGATACAATGTGTATTGTTTTGGAGGAGATGTCCACTGAGTTTTTTATGAAAATTTCACGTTGAAGGGATGTTATATGGCCAAGTTCTGAGCGAAAATGCAGCGTAATAGTCACTAACTCATTGCACTGACTTTGTGCATGGCTGTGACTATCCAGTGGATAGTTCAAAATCCGAATATACGAAACCTGCCCCATGCCCCTATTGTATACAACAAGGCACCAGAGAACCGCTATAGTTCCAAGTAAGTTTTGAGGATTCGCACAATGTTACTAGATCCCTGTAAGTTATACATGTACGGAAAGCTTATACCAACCAGCAAACAAACCATCTGCCCTAAAGTCTTGAAATATCAATGAAACGCGATAAGAAGCTTTTTCCAAGACCCTTCTCAGAACTTCTATACTTGGCTTGAAACGAAATTACCGAGTACAGCATAATGACGTCACACGTGCACCTCGAGCCTCTCGACTCGCATGACTAGCTCGAGATTCAGCGCGAGATATATGCAACTGTGTACTATATCCACATGACTCGGACTTACGCCAGCTGATGATGAAAGTGGAATACAAATCTCTCAAAATCAGCTCATTACATTTTAATATTGCATATTAAGCAGATTATAATATTGAAACATGCAAATAGATTTGTCTAAATATCCTTCTTTGTTGTGTAATTTGCCGAGATGTTTTAGTAAACGGGCATAGCCTGGCAGGAAGATTGTTGTTGACTAGACTAGTTCGGTATATGGCGGTGAATCGCGAGCATACCTTTGCATTATGTAATTGATATTCGCAAGATATAATCTCACATTTATTCGTTTATGTTGTTTACCCCTTGAAATTTGCCGAAACAGCCCTACACATTCGAAAAATAACAAAATGTCTCGCCGAGTGTGGTTCCAGTTTACCGCCAATGTGCCTGATAGATCGATCGCAGTTCAGCGGTGCCGCAGCTCATCAGGCAGCGGCTAGCTTGGGCGGCGTGCGCTCAGCCAGAGCCCCATACCAGTGCGCCAGTACCAGCACAATAATAAACAACTGTCCAAATTATAAAATGTTATATTTATGTAATATCAGCATTCATCGTGCAGTGCGCGCGGGCTTGGGAGCGCTTTCATGCGATCGCTCCACTTGCTACGTCATGAATCGTACCTGCACACAGCCGGCTGAGTACTACCAAGGGCGAAAAAACGGGTAGCAATTTCATCACTTTTGATAGCAGATTAATCAATTCTGTGACAATTTTTGAAAAGAAAATATGAATTATTAGGAAGATTGTAACATTTCCTTTGCAATGATGCCAACATTATTAAGGTTACAAGCATTTTTAAACCTTCGCTCAGGTACAGTTCCTCTTTTACAAAACGTCTGAACAGTTTCCAGTTGACGGATGGGGATGAATGTAACACACACACACACACACACACACACACACGCGCACACACACACACACACACACACACACAATCAGATCGAACAACCCTGTAATTTGGATTCTACGAATGAAAAACGAATGCGTCCCTCCATCAAACTATATATCGGTGAATAAAGGAGTTTAACTGATTTAGTATAATATTACAACAATATTGTACTTGTTCTTGTAAAGGTATTGTGAAGCCGACATTTGTAAAGGTATGTAACGGAAAAAGATCAAAAAATGAAGAATATATAATTACATGTAGTCAGTATAAGCGAGGTTTGGTTATTTTGTTTAGTAATCGCTTACCCATTGTTATTTGTGCGCGGGTCACGTAGCTAGCGCGGGTCACGTAGCTAGCGCGGGTCACATAGGGGTCACGCATAGCGCTGTGGCACTCCGTGCAATCCGTGAGCGAACTTTCTCGACGGGTGAATACACGTATAATGCTCAATTAACCGTTGGACGATGGTTTATTAGATTTAGGTCTATAACTCCACGAAAAAGAGATTTCAAGCCCTAATTGTTTCAGGCATGCTATTAAATGACATTTTCTTTCATATAAGACAATAACCTCGCAACTTTTGAAATTTGGCTTGCAAAAGAGGAACTGTCCCTTTAAGGAATAACAAATTAACATCGTTATGCCTTAACATCTTGATTCCAAGAATTTTACTGAATTTCCGTGTATAAAAGCAACAACATAAATTTTCACTTAAAATTGACACATCTTAACATCGGACGCCATTTTTGTTTGTTCACGTAAGTAGTCGAATTGGAGTATTATTATCCATCGCATCATTATAGTGGCACCGGCACCTAGAAAATTGAATCAATCTGATCGAAAATATAATAACCCAAACTAAACGTGTATATGGACTATTTATAGCGCCCTCAGCATATTACACTAGATGTCTTTTAGACATTCTGATAGGTCAATTATCAATTACCCCATTTTCCACAAATATATCGACAAAAACGAATAAAATAAGATGTCACTATCTATCCAGTAATAATGTAATAAAGTAGTAATGACATGCTCTATCATATAGTGTGCTGTGCATGACCAATATTTAATGTGATGATGATATTTGCATGGCCCCTGTCCATTGTGAATAAAAGAGTGGCATTCACACAAATTACCACGTTAATCGCTACGGATACAACGGAATCTGGGACAATTGTATAACTCAATTCATGTAATTGTACATTATAGCATGACACGGGAGAAATGTTTCCACGAAGAAATAAATAATGCACGTCCATTCTCTCATTTAGATGCAAATTTAATAGTCACCTCGTTCTACATGTTCTATGCCAAGCGAGTATAATGTAATCAATTACGTTTTTATAATAATACATGAATAACGCGATCGTTTCCTTAAAGGGGACCACCAGGCACAGAACAAAACATTAGTATATGTTTTGGTACCGTTTTGGGATATCAAATAGATACCCAACCTTTTGCAAACGGTTGTGTAATTCATAAACAATGCAATTAATTACCACCACTTACGGAACCACTATTGCTTCATGGTTCCGTACGCACCAAACATTTGCGAGTGCGCCAATTCTATTCACGCGTACGTTTGGAGACAATAGATTCCCGTACGATTCGTTCGCTCTGGACAAAGGTAGTCTTCGTACATGCAGACCCATGAACGCATGCTTTAGAATGGTGATGCGTTTTCCAATTATGTATTTTTTTCTGGAAACATATTTTCTGAACTTGTTGATGAAATGGGCTACTAAAGATGTTACCTTTCATATATAAGAATATTATTTGTGGGTGGTGGTATGACTGGTACCCTTAAAGCCCGGCGCAGATAGAGCCGACTCAACCCTATCCGACTAGTTTTTATTCGGATCGGCTCTGTGTGCATTGCCTCATGACTCCGAGTTTGCCAGTCGGAGGCCAGCTGGGCCCGATTCAACTGAGGCTTTCAGTCGGGTCGGGTCGGATCTGGTCAAGTTGGCTCTGTCTTCGCCGGGCTTAACATGTACAGTTACAAAGCAACGGTCCATGACATTTTTCATCGACAATAATTTATTCCGCTATTAATTTAGATAAGCCAACACAGATTGCCCCCTTTTCCCTATACGAGTTGACCCTGTCCAGTGTCGTAGATACCCGGAAAGGAAGGTGTGCCCCTATACGAGTTGACCCTGTCCAGTGTCGTAGATACCCGGAAAGGAAGGTGTGCCCCTATACGAGTTGACCCTGTCCAGTGTCGTAGATACCCGGAAAGGAAGGTGTGCCCCTATACGAGTTGACCCTGTCCAGTGTCGTAGATACCCGGAAAGGAAGGTGTGCCCCTATACGAGTTGACCCTGTCCAGTGTCGTAGATACCCGGAAAGGAAGGTGTGCCCCTATACGAGTTGACCCTGTCCAGTGTCGTAGATACCCGGAAAGGAAGGTGTGCCCCTATACGAGTTGACCCTGTCCAGTGTCGTAGATACCCGGAAAGGAAGGTGTGCCCCTATACGAGTTGACCCTGTCCAGTGTCGTAGATACCCGGAAAGGAAGGTGTGCCCCTATACGAGTTGACCCTGTCCAGTGTCGTAGATACCCGGAAAGGAAGGTGTGCCCCTATACGAGTTGACCCTGTCCAGTGTCGTAGATACCCGGAAAGGAAGGTGTGCCCCTATACGAGTTGACCCTGTCCAGTGTCGTAGATACCCGGAAAGGAAGGTGTGCCCCTATACGAGTTGACCCTGTCCAGTGTCGTAGATACCCGGAAAGGAAGGTGTGCCCCTATACGAGTTGACCCTGTCCAGTGTCGTAGATACCCGGAAAGGAAGGTGTGCCCCTATACGAGTTGACCCTGTCCAGTGTCGTGATACCCGGAAAGGAAGGTGTGCCCCTATACGAGTTGACCCTGTCCAGTGTCGTAGATACCCGGAAAGGAAGGTGTGCCCCTATACGAGTTGACCCTGTCCAGTGTCGTAGATACCCGGAAAGGAAGGTGTGCCCCTATACGAGTTGACCCTGTCCAGTGTCGTAGATACCCGGAAAGGAAGGTGTGCCCCTATACGAGTTGACCCTGTCCAGTGTCGTAGATACCCGGAAAGGAAGGTGTGCCCCTATACGAGTTGACCCTGTCCAGTGTCGTGATACCCGGAAAGGAAGGTGTGCCCCTATACGAGTTGACCCTGTCCAGTGTCGTAGATACCCGGAAAGGAAGGTGTGCCCCTATACGAGTTGACCCTGTCCAGTGTCGTGATACCCGGAAAGGAAGGTGTGCCCCTATACGAGTTGACCCTGTCCAGTGTCGTGATACCCGGAAAGGAAGGTGTGCCCCTATACGAGTTGACCCTGTCCAGTGTCGTGATACCCGGAAAGGAAGGTGTGCCCCTATACGAGTTGACCCTGTCCAGTGTCGTGATACCCGGAAAGGAAGGTGTGCCCCTATACGAGTTGACCCTGTCCAGTGTCGTAGATACCCGGAAAGGAAGGTGTGCCCCTATACGAGTTGACCCTGTCCAGTGTCGTAGATACCCGGAAAGGAAGGTGTGCCCCTATACGAGTTGACCCTGTCCAGTGTCGTAGATACCCGGAAAGGAAGGTGTGCCCCTATACGAGTTGACCCTGTCCAGTGTCGTGATACCCGGAAAGGAAGGTGTGCCCCTATACGAGTTGACCCTGTCCAGTGTCGTAGATACCCGGAAAGGAAGATGTGCCCCTATACGAGTTGACCCAGTCCAGTGTCGTAGATACCCGGAAAGGAAGGTGTGCCCCTATACGAGTTGACCCTGTCCAGTGTCGTAGATACCCGGAAAGGAAGGTGTGGCTCTTCCCCTTCTTGACCCTTTAAAGGGATCTAGTAACTTTGTTGACATGTGCAAAAAGTGATGAAGGGTTGATGCAATGTATAGTGTTGTTATCTCATATGTCCACAGGGTATTGTGTGAAAATTTCAAGTCAAATGGACATTGCATGGCCAAGTTATGAGCGAAAATGCAAAGTGATATTGGGTGATATTCACTAACTCACCGCATTCACTTTGTACAGGGATGAAAAACTCGCCCGGAGTTTTTCTTATCTGAATACTTCGATTGTACATATCTTTCAAACGAAAGGGAAATTTGAAAAACCGAAACCTGTCCCATGATTTTATTGTTAATACGAATACAAATAGGTATGAGGGAACCGCTAGAACTAAAATTTTATTTTGAGGATTTGGACAATGTTACTAAGTCCCTTTAATAATTCAACAATTATCGTTTCTTCCAGAACAGTTGAAGTAATTCACACTTTATTTTCTTAAAATTAAAAATAACAGTGGGATGTTGGCAAATCCTATAAACCAGTGTACTCTCGGCGATGTCACTTCATATTCAAGGTGTGACACATGATCGTTCTCGAGGTTAAAAAATGACTCCCTAGTTGCGGTGTTATGAGTACATTTTCAATAAATTATATTTAACCCAGAAACTGGTACGAGTTAGCATTAAAAAAATACCCCCTCGAGTACACATTGAGCAAAATACCCCTTTAAACAAAACTTAGGGTTAGATAAAGTATAATGTATATGGCCCTTCATAAAAATTAACCCATTTCCACATTTCTATGAAATCTCCGCAAAGTCAGGAAATATAAACCTTTTTTCCTTGTCCGCGAATCGTTTTGTTCGAAAACACATGCGAAAATGTACTCCTCCTTCGCAAAGGTATGACCGATCATTGCCAATGTGCAGTGACACTCCCGGGGGGATTACTACTTCTATTAGGAGGTGAACGGCAATAATGCATGAAAGAAGAGCTAGATTTACAAGCAGGTCTGGTGACTTCAGACAAAGCTATTCAATCCCTTTCAACATGAATGTATTCGCAAATATTTTGAGTGGGGATCGAACGTAAAAGAGGGGCGAGAAGGTTGGATGTACTTGAGCAAACCGAGGGGCGAGAAGGTTGGATGTACTTGAGCAAAAGTGCACAAAGTAAACAAGCATGTACCAGGAGGGAATGCAGAGAGAACAAGCATGTACCAGGAGGGAATGCAGAGAGAACAAGCATGTACCAGGAGGGAATGCAGAGAGTAAACAAGCATGTACCAGGAGGGAATGCAGAGAGTAAACAAGCATGTACCAGGAGGGAATGCAGAGAGTAAACAAGCATGTACCAGGAGGGAATGCAGAGAGTAAACAAGCATTTACCAGGAGGGAATGCAGAGAGTAAACAAGCATGTACCAGGAGGGAATGCAGAGAGTAAACAAGCATGTACCAGGAGGGAATGCAGAGAGTAAACAAGCATGTACCAGGAGGGAATGCAGACAGTACAATGACCACATGAAAGTGATCAATTCACTTTGTAAACATTCAACCAAAATCTCTTGAAGATTTCACACTTCTTTTGTACCTTGTTGTTTGGCTTATGGTAAAAGAAGAATTAAATGGGTTTTGATTGTTTAAATGTCCACCTGATTATAGAGATATCTAACGTTAAATTTCAAAGCGTTTGTTCGATCGTTGCCAAGAGTATCTTAATTGGGATACTAAATATTCCATAGTACCTGAAGTCTGATGCTTCACGCGATCGGTCGGGATACAATCAGACATCGATTTACTCTTTTTTTACTTTACTAGGCAATCATTATTCTTTTTCTATGAAAATCTCACAAGTCATTACCAATAATCTTACAAGGTTTATGACTAATTCTCAAATATCATTTTTGGGTGTATTTTTGGATTTATCATGGTTAATACAGATAACACACATAAAACAGTTACTGAACAGGTCGATGTTTGGCCTGAATCCACCCTTGTATATCAATATGATGCCGCTTGTTTAGTACTAAAAGTACAAACACACTGCTAGAAAACTAATATACTTTCAAAGCATTTATATATGGAATCGACATATCGGAGATCTACGGAAACCGCCTTCCTAATATAATAATTGTGGTTCTATATTAAATATTACAAACAAGCAACACGCACCACATAAAGGGTACTCTCTCAGACTAGGTCTATATCGGGGCCAAGGAAAGTGCCCCCCACCTTCAATATGTTGGTGATATAAAATGTATAATGGAAATCGATTAACATCTCCTCGAGTACAAAGCGACCGAAAAAGGGCCCCTGCACAGCGTTTTACAGACATGTTAATAATTAAGACGAATTTATATAACGCTTAATGCAAACAAGACTCTAAGCGCTTAAGAAAGGAAGATGAATATATTGAGTATATTAGAGTATTGTCTAGTTCTAGTCTACATAATTACCATCCACACGTTGACTTTGATACGCAAGTGATGTATATTTTATTTCTTGAATCGCGTTCGACTCATATTTGTTAGGAGATAACGATAATAATAAGAAGATCATAATACATTTAAGAGGTGTACGACACAGAGAGGCTAAAGAAGCAGCCCCCCCCCCCCCCCCCGAGAATTTGCGGGCAATTTTATTCACACAAATTCACCTCATTTTCGGGCAATATCACATCATATTTGGGCAGAATCACCTCACACTTGGGCAAAAATCGCCTCAAGTTTTGGAAAAAATCACTTCACATTCGAGCAAACGACCTGATCCACCCCCCCCCCCCCCCCCCCCATTTCCTGGGTATGGTATGACCGTACTCACATGGGGGGGGGGGGGGGGAGCATGAGTCTAGAATTAAAAGTAGACAACGACTCACTTCATATCTACTGATGAAAGCAGGATTCGGAATTAAAACTAAATAAGTTACGGAAAACATGCATGATGATCCAACTAATTGATTAATATTGTTGAAATGGTATTTGCAATTATGTAGATGGCCAGATCTAAACCCAAAATGGTTAAACGGTTCGCTCATTGATTATAAATTGAGTCGAATTTGGTATGATTGTGAAGGGAATCTTGTACTTAACAAGCCTCGAGAAATTCAGATTTTTGAATTTTTAAAAATATTTTTAAATCGAAATTGAAAATGAGAAAAATTCACCCTCCAAACCAGGCCCAAATTCACCCCGATCTCGCCGCTTAGGCCGATGACGTGTGACGAGGGGGTGAATTCTCTGCTATATCGCGGTATACATCAGTTTGCGTGCATTATTTTGTTTACAACGTCCATCGCTCGCTCGTTTTGCAACATCGGAAATGAAGAAACAAAAATCTAGAATTGCTCAATGTTAGTGTAAAAGTAGATATTTTACCGTATGAGTGGTTATTTTCCCAAAATTAGAGATTTGTTTGACAAATTGAGAGACGCAAATTGAACGTGCCTCGAAAAAAGAAATGCCCGTCAGTTGAATGATACGAACACGCACTAGAGTTTCAGCGGCACCGCTCCGCGAGACAGGCTGTGCTCTATAGCTATACCTAGCTAGCTGCACGCCAACTGCCATGACTGCCTTGTAAGTAATTGCACTTTTAAAATGCTCCGAAAAGGAACGAAAATGCAAGATTATTACGATCACACCTATTCTAGACTATCTCTTATTTTACTTACATGTTTGTAGGGCTTTTAAAACAAAATACGAGAACAATTACCTGCAAAAACAGCTGATAATAGTGCACTTTACGCGAGCTGAATTGAAGCGAGCTACATACACTGCACTAGCCGCTATTATATTGCATGCATTGTCCACCGCATGTACGCGCACGGTCGAGGCTCTCCACGTATCATGCATGCTGCCGGCGAGTATGATTCAACTCGCAGACTAGGTGATTTATTTACCTATTTTTACTTTATCAGACACATTAAAGAATAAAAGAATAACTTTACAACGAATATAAACTGTTGTTTTATTAGTTCAAACAGTTTAAGCCACCATAATTGTATAGAAAATAGTTTAAACAACCACGGAATCCCCGGTATAAAGGGGTATAAATCCGGTATATAATGTGGTAGAAACCGAGGCTTCTGATTGGATAACCCCTCGCTCTACGTCAGTACAACACACCCAGCTATCGGACCCCGCTCGTAGCTGGATTGTGGTTTTGAAGCAGCGTTTAGTATTTTCATTTTTGTTTTAATTTTCGGATGTGCGAGTACTTGGAAAGTGATATTTTCATTTTCTGTATGATTTGAACTTTTTGGAAAGATGAAACTTGGCTTATGTTGCTTTTTCTTTGAATAAACACTTTAATGTAGTAAAAAATATTCCGGAAGCTCCATGAAATGCACAGACAGAAGTAGTTTAAAAATACCTCACTTGCTCCTGATCGTGCTTTCTGTTAACATTAATAATTAAATGTTTGCATTTTGCATTCTTACTAGCCCGATCGGACAACCATAATCAGGCAATTGTGATTTTCGTTGGCCCGACATAAATTTGTGGTCGCCCTGGGGTGGCCCTGGGCCATCGGGTCTGTGCTAATTTAGAGTGGATCGCAATTGAGTGGAAGGGGTGGTGATCGTTATATAGCAGCGATTGTTGATGCCTATTTAAACAAACCTTCTATCAAAGGTCGCGTAGATGAGACTTTGTAGGTATGTACAAATCGATAATATTTCTGGCCAGGTTCACTCACCTTCACCGAGATAATGGCTGATTTTTGTTCACTCGAATTCCGAGATTGAATATAAAAACAAGCGTTTTTTATATGAATATTTTGTAAATACTATATTATACGTTTTCATATTAACTACGTCTTCCATAACACTCACCATGCCACTCATTGTGTGTGAGTGTGTGTGTGTGTGTGTGTGTGTGTGTGTGTGTGTGTGTGTGTGTGTGCGTGTGTGTGTGTGTGTGTGTGTGTGTGTGTGTGTGTGTGTGTGTGTGTGTGTGTGTGTGTGTGTGTGTGTGTGTGTGTGCGTGTGTGTGTGTGTGTGTGTGTGTGTGTGTGTGTGTGTGTGTGTGTGTGTGCATGTGTGGTTGATTTGTTTGTGTGTGTGTGTGTGTGTGTTTGATCTGTTTGTGCGTGCGTGCGTGTGTATGTGTTTGATGTTTATTGTGTCAGCAGTACTGTGTATGAGGTGAGATGTGTTACAGTTAACTTAGAAATAAGTTGATGCCAAATTGTAGCTCACGCAGCCCGGACTTGTCCTCTACCCTTAACGTTTTTCCCTCACTAAATCCTCAAAATAAGTTCCGCAATTCAAGTCTGAGCATTTTTATCTCTCTACAAGAATGTTGTATCATTTAAAAGCCAGCTCATTCCCCTTCATACTGATCCCTCACGTGTAATAGTCATGTAATTATGGCATGTGCATTCCATCTGTATATGGGGACAAATCCAAAGGGAAATTTTGCAAATTGCATAATTGCGATGAATGTCAATGGTGTATTTTACTTTTCTTTTATGAATTCTTTCTAAGGCTCTTTCTGGGCTCTAGTTTCAAGTGTAAGGCACATTCCATGATTACACAATAGTTACAAATGGGTCATCAATTTAAAGGGGAATTAAAGATTTTCAATCGTGGGGATATTACACCGCGGGTCGCCATTTTGAACTAGGCAAGTTTATGCGCACTGACCAACACTGATGCTGTATTCAGTACGCACCGTGCGCAGGAAGTTCGCAATATGGCGCAGCGCATCCGGATTTACGCATCTAAACCGCCTTTAAGATACTTTCCACTGATAACAACTTCCTGTAGGATAAAAAGGTAACACAACTTTACAAAAGAGATATGAACGCTCAAACTTGAATTGCGGCAATTGAGGGGTTTGGTTTGTTAATTATAATGCATATGTATACTACGTTGTTACATGAGTTTTCTTTGAATCACGTGAAAATGTGTGTATGGCATATTGTAAAGATCCATAACTGGTCTTACAAACCACCAATATTACTTTATAGCAATGTTAATTAACGTAATAATACGCCTATGCCAACGAAACACAATGCGGTACATTACTATGCATACTTCTATGAGAATTCGTTCTTTCTTAATGTCAAAACATGATCAATTGTTCAATGGTATCATAATGTATTGTATACCAAAATCAACCAACAATAGGCCAGAAATGCATAACGTTCGTAATACTAAATTACTCCACGTGTCATACCACATTGGCCAGAATGAGAACATAACGCTGATAAAACTACTAGACGCTATGGCAATCTTATCAACGGAAAGTGAGTTTAAACTTTGCCTTTCCCCTGTGTGCAAACATTGATCGATGTGTGTATATTGACCCGTCGAGTTTCTCATAGAACATTGCGTTCACATCTTACACCAAAACAATATGTTGGCTCATACTTAAAATATACTGAAGATGCCTGATACAATATCGTCGAGAGTTGTGCATGAGGATTCATTATACTTTGCATAAAAAGAAAAATAGATTGTATAAAAAAAATTTGAAGAACCCTACTGATTATCGTAAAAATGTGTATAAAGTGTTTAAGAATAAGTTTGTTAATGCTGTACGCTCTATTAAGAAAAAATCTTACGCCAATAAGTTTTTAGATGTGAAAGGTAATAGTAATGGTACTTGGAAAGTTATACAAAATCTTATCAGTAAGAAGAAATTCAATATTAATGATGATATTGAATTTTAAAATGATAATGGAGATGTATATGGAAAAGAAGAAATTGTCAATAAGTTTAATGAATATTTTGTTAATATTGGTAAAGATATTTCATTGAATATTGAAAATACGGACACTCCATTTTGTTCATATTTAACGGGTTCTTATCTTGATTCTTTCTTTTTAAAACCAATCACACAAAAGGAAATTATTGATATTGTTTTATCTTTTAAAAATGGTAAATCCCCAGGCTATGATTCAATTGATCCACAGGTGATAAAGAAATCAATCCATATCTTATGTAAACCATTGTGCAATATTTTTAATCTTTGTTTCCAAAGAGGAGTTGTTCCTAGCCGCTGCAAGATATCTAAAGTTATTCCTGTCCATAAAAGTGGTGCAAAAGATGTTTTTACTAATTATCGCCCAATATCTTTATTAACTTGCTTCTCAAAAATCTTTGAAAAATGTATAAATGTACGATTGTTAGAATTTTTAGATAAAAATGATATTCTTTATGCTCGACAATTTGGTTTTAGAGAAAAACATTCTACCCTATTAGCCGTGTGTGATTTTTTATTGAATGTAAATAATGCTTTTGAAAATAGGGAACATCTTTTAGGATTATTTTTAGATTTAAGGAAAGCTTTTGATAGCATTAATCACGATATTTTATTTAAGAAATTATATTTTTATGGTATTAGGGGTATATCTTTACAGCTTTTCAAAAGTTATTTGTGCAATAGACAACAGTTTGTTTATCTTAACTCAATTAATTCTACTATGCAATCAGTAACATGTGGAGTACCACAAGGATCTGTTTTAGGACCAATTTTATTTTTATTATACATTAATGATTTGCCATCTTCTTCACCGTCTTTACAATTTTTAATGTTTGCTGATGATACGAATATATTTTTAAAACACAAAGATATCGATCAATTAAACAACATAATGAATAATGAACTGGTAAATGTTCACAAATGGTTTTTAGCTAATAAATTGGTTTTGAATGTTTTGAAAACACATTTTATGATATTTTGTAGTACGTCTAATATACCAAATGTAGAATTATTGATTGATAATGTATACATTGAACAGGTGAAAACTGTGAAGTTTTTAGGAGTTTCTATAGATGAGGAAATGAAATGGAAAAGTCATGTTAATAACGTTATAAAGACAATTGCAAGAAATATTGGTATTTTGAATAAGCTACGAGAATATCTTCCTGAGCACATTTTATTATTGTTATATAATACTTTAATTTTACCACATTTGAACTATTGTATTATACTTTGGGGATGCTGCAATAATTATCTTTTAGATCGATTGTTTAAACTACAGAAAAGAGCTGTTAGAATAATAACAAACTCTTCTTATTTATCTCACTCTAAACCCCTTTTTATAAAATTGAAGGTTTTACCCATTTCTCAACTTTATGAATATAATCTCGGTATTTTTATGTATTTATTTCACAAAAAATTATTACCTGATTTATTTGATTCGTTATTTATTCAAAACTCTGATGTACATAATTACGATACAAGATCTAAATCAGACCTTCGTGTTTCTTATGGACGCACACAATTTTCTCATTCTATTATTACATACAGGGGTCCACTTTTATGGAATGGCTTGCCAGAAGAAATAAAGGAGAGTGTATCATTGAAATCTTTTAAAAATAAATTGAAATCTTTTTTATTATGTAAGTTTTAATCTTGACAATTTTCATATTCTTATATAATTGTGTTATAAAAGTATAATTCAAATTTCTATGTATCTTATATTTGCGTTATGTCTTGGTGTTATTTTATGTATGACAATGTAACTTTAACTTTATTTGAAATCTATTGTAATTTTAAATCCATATTTTATCTAGGGATCATACCCATAAGTTTTTATCAAAACTTCATCTGATCCCTCCACATTCATTAATTTTTTCCATTCTCTTGTCTCTTTGTTATGGTTGTTTTTTGTTTACTTATGTTTTTCTGTATATACTTCATGCTTTTCTTGTATTTTGTTTTAATGATTTGTGGAATAAAAAAGACAATTCCCCAAGGGGAATTGTATTGAATTTGTATTGAATTTGAATTTATACTAATATTTCTTATCTAAATCTTTAGTTGTTTTATATTAATATAATTAATTTCAGGTTGGTCGGTCATTTTGGTTGTTTTTGGGGGGTGGGGGTTCCGACGCGTTCGATCATGAATACTTATGTCAACATTTAGGTCAAAATTGTGCGGAGATATTAAACATGACAATTGAAATTTAATTTCAAGTCAAAAGCAAACAAATTAAGTAACTTTATATAATTTGAACTCAGAATTGTGATGAGACAGCCATTAAACGTATATACTGTGTTGACACATGACATGGTCATGAAAGGTGGTATCTCACCGGGCTGGAGACTAGTTGGCGACCAGTTGGCGACTCAGTCTCCGCTGGTCGCGGAGACGTCTCCGCGACGTCGCCGCGACGTCTCCTGGAGACTAGCCGGGTCTCCGGGGAGTCGCGGGAAAATCAAACATGTTCGATTTTTTTTGGAGACATTTTCAGTCTCCAGCAGGTCTCGGAGACGTCTCCACGACGTCTCCATCAGTCGCGGAGACTAATTTTGTCCGCGATTGGGGAGACGTCGCCGCGACGTCGCCGCGACCTACTGGAGACCAAGGCGACTGAGAGGAGACGTCTCGGAGACGTCCCTAGTATTGCCGCCGAGTATTAGTGTCAACGCGGATCTTCGAGACATATCTGTAATCTGTATAGTCACGCGGTATTGGAATGCCACGCCACTACACCACGCCTTCGCGCCACCTGTAATAATAAGGGAATCAAGTGTCGCTATGACTACCTCAATGGCGTACATTTTAATTAAGAAGAAAGTCATAAGGTGTGGCCCCAATACATCGCTTGCCCCCAATCAGACCGCCCACCTTGCGGTACACCATTGACCATACCTACTATATACTGAGCAGTGGCGTAGCGTGGTCGGACTGACTGGGTGGGGGGGGGGGGGGGGGACACATGAATTATTGGGCGGAGGGGGAACCCTCTCTGTATTGCTTTATTTGTCATGGCCCGGTCAGATATCAACGGATAGCGGAAATTATCCGGTGATGAAAGTCGTCTCCATTGCTTTATGTACAAAACATAGAACAACGTACATCACCGGACAAGGAACGGACAAGAAACGCATACGAACGGAGACCAACGGATGGAAAATTTAGCTCTCCGTTTGACGTCCGTTTACGCAATCCGTTGATATGTGACCGGGCTATAAACGATTTCCCCTCTCGTTAACCCTATACGCCCCCGGTGCTAGGCCACTGCCAGCCATACACACACACGTGTGGGCTATTAACCCTATACGCCCCCGGTGCTAGGCCACTGCCAGTCACACACACACGTGTGGGCTATTAACCCTATACGCCCCCGGTGCTAGGCCACTGCCAGCCATACACACATGTGTGGGCTATTAACCCTATACGCCCCCGGTGCTAGGCCACTGCCAGCCATACACACACGTGTGGGCTATTAACCCTATACGCCCCCGGTGCTAGGCCACTGCCAGTCATACACACACGTGTGGGCTATTAACCCTATACGCCCCCGGTGCTAGGCCACTGCCAGTCATACACACACGTGTGGGCTATTAACCCTATACGCCCCCGGTGCTAGGCCACTGCCAGCCACACACACACGTGTGGGCTATTAACCCTATACGCCCCCGGTGCTAGGCCACTGCCAGCCACACACACATGTGTGGGCTATTAACCCTATACGCCCCCGGTGCTAGGCCACTGCCAGCCACACACACACGTGTGGGCTATTAACCCTATACGCCCCCGGTGCTAGGCCACTGCCAGCCACACACACACGTGTGGGCTATTAACCCTATACGCCCCCGGTGCTAGGCCACTGCCAGCCACACACACACGTGTGGGCTATTAACCCTATACGCCCCCGGTGCTAGGCCACTGCCAGCCATACACACACGTGTGGGCTATTAACCCTATACGCCCCCGGTGCTAGGCCACTGCCAGCCATACACACACGTGTGGGCTATTAACCCTATACGCCCCCGGTGCTAGGCCACTGCCAGCCACACACACACGTGTGGGCTATTAACCCTATACGCCCCCGGTGCTAGGCCACTGCCAGCCACACACACACGTGTGGGCTATTAACCCTATACGCCCCCGGTGCTAGGCCACTGCCAGCCACACACACACGTGTGGGCTATTAACCCTATACGCCCCCGGTGCTAGGCCACTGCCAGCCATACACACACGTGTGGGCTATTAACCCTATACGCCCCCGGTGCTAGGCCACTGCCAGCCACACACACACGTGTGGGCTATTAACCCTATACGCCCCCGGTGCTAGGCCACTGCCAGCCATACACACACGTGTGGGCTATTAACCCTATACGCCCCCGGTGCTAGGCCACTGCCAGCCACACACACACGTGTGGGCTATTAACCCTATACGCCCCCGGTGCTAGGCCACTGCCAGCCACACACACACGTGTGGGCTATTAACCCTATACGCCCCCGGTGCTAGGCTACTGCCAGCCATACACACATGTGTGGGGCTTGTATGCACCATGGATCGCTAGTACGATCCATGTATGCACCAACCCATGTCCAGCTGGAACCCGCCTGACTATGATGTTACTTTGTGGTAACTACAAAAACCGACAAACCAATAAATATCTTGGGAGATGTTTCCTTTATTCGCCTAAAGTTGCTAAGTGCTTTACACAATTAAGAATGTCAAGCTTCCATGTACATCAACAATTACAAACTGATAACTATGTCATGACAATATTTTCTTTATTGCCTAGATATTGTGTTTGCTACTGTAAGTGACTTTCATACATACATTTACAATCAAAAACTGAACAGAGATAACTATCACTTGGAATTTCAAAAGGTTTTCTTTTTTGGGGCCATGTAATTTTTTTTTTTACTTATTGTTATTATGCACAAGTATGACCATAACTTTCATATCAACAATTAACTGAGAAACTATATATATCATATTGTCCTGAAATTGTTTTGTAGTTGCCTATAATTGCTCACTGATATAAACCAAAATGTCAAGCTTTCATGTGTGTACAACAATTTCAAATGGGTAATTGATAACTATATATATGTCAGGAAAATATTTCCTTTGGCGTATTATGTGTATTATTTTGCTAAGTGCTATATCAAACATGTCAACAAAGTGAAATAGATTTTCAACAATAACGATCACAAACTGAAAACGATACATATACTTTACATGCCAACTGATGTATACACAAAAGTGCCACACTAGTGTAGTCTGGAATGCGCAGTTATCTATAACTGCACACTATGAGTGAACATTATTATATAAGTGATCAATATCTAGTGATAGAATGTATCGTTCTTTACAAGACTGATATCCTTCAGACCTGGAACTATTCTGTAACGTCTAAAGTGTTGGAATGTATTTAAAGTAATATAACAAAAAACGAGACACCAAAAATAAAGACATTAATATGAATGAATTGATTCCAGTAGCTTACATTTTATTAGGGGGTTTAAGTTTTTAGGTTAGGTTATAAAGTTTAGCCTATTATAAAGTTTATGAATTACACAACCCTTTGCAAAATGATGGGTATCTATTTGATTTTTCACAAAAAGGTGCCAAAATGTATAATTATGTGTTGTTCTCCGCCTGGTGGTCCCCTTTATAATTACATGATTTGGGCCAAAAATTATCATTATATTTTTCTGTTATTACATGACATTTGGCCGATTCACTTTCTTTATTTTTGTTTTCAACAGGCATTAAATAGTTTGGTGGGGGCACCTATAGGGGGCTACTGAAAATGTATGTATGTATGTTTAGGGGTTTGGGGCACCCGTATCTACGCCCCTAGTGTGTACGCTTTAACCTACTCTCTTGATACGGACTACCATTTCATTCCGACGACAATACGGTTGATGACGTCACCGACTCTGTGTTCACTCTACCAAGTCTCTCTCCCCCTTCGCGTACTTCCTTTATTAACATTGTTCTTCCTCTCTGATAATTAACATGCTTGATCCCGTCTCCACAATCACATATTTATAATGTGAGAAATGAAGGAGGGTAGTTACTTTTTTGTTCGTTCAGACATCTTTAATTAGTAATGATTGTCTTTGTATGCGGCTATAGTCTGGAACGACATTTATCTTCACTACAGTATAGTATAGATAGCAGAGAGAGAAGGATCAATATAATATGTACGGGCGTTTATTTATTTTGTTTTTATTTTATTTATTTTTTTAATTATCATTATTGATTTTTGTCTGTATTTATTTTTTTTTTGCTGGGGGGGGGGGGGGGTTCTTTATCACGCGACAAAAACAAATCTTCTCAACCCGTTGACTGCTCCAACATTGGTACTTTCACAACTCTAGGGGTATTGTAGCCCGCCCCCTACAATAGGTATGCCTGTGAGTATGATCGTTTCATTGCCAACGAAAAAATATATAACTTTCCTAATGTCTCTCCCTCCCCCATCGTAGCATCATCACCACCATCATCTTCACACTCCTCTCCCCCTCTCTCAACTCTCCCCCACTTTTTCTTTTCTGTCTCTGTTTCCTGTATTTCTCTTCCAGTATGGACTATACCTTTCTATCGTGCCTGCTACGCACATTAATAGCTACGTCCCCTCTCATTACTTATTACATGTGACAATCAATTCAAAGAAACTGGATTTTGATTTGCATTTATTAAAGGGGACCACCAGGCAAAGAACAACACATTATTATAAATTATGTTTTGGTACCGTTTTATGATATCAAATAGATACCCAACATTTTGCAAAGGGTTGTGTAATTCATAAACAAAGCAATTAATTTCCACCACTTACGGAACCACTACTATTTCCTGGTTCGCACGGGCCAAACATTTGCGAGTGCGTCAATGCGATTCACGCGTACGTTTGTAGACAATATAATCCTGGGCGATTCGTTCGCTCTGCACACCAGTAGTCTTCACAATTCAGACCGCATGCACGCATGCTTTAGAATGGTGAGGCGTTTTCCAATTATATTATTTTTTTTATGGAAACATATTTTTGTGAACTTGTTGATGGAATGGAATACTAAATATGTTACCTTTCTTTAATAATTATATTATTTTTGGGTGGTGGTACCCTTTACGTTTAATGATCCATGTTATTATGTAATAATTCATTACATCATACAGTATAGAGTAGCTCTGGATGCCACTTGTCGGGCATCCAGTTGTACTAGTAACTTTGTTTACATGTGAAAATGTGATGAGTGGTTGATACAATGTATACACCGCGTCCCAGAAAAAACGAAACCGGGTTTCATGGCAGAAATTTTATGTTATAATGAATAATTTCCTTGATGATATATATATGTCTGAAAAGCTACGTGTCTCTTCTTTTATTTGATATACAACTTATGGCGCATAATTCACGCATGACTGAATTAGAACGATAGAAAGTGGTGTTACCAAAATTAAATTTGCGCGCAGAAATTGCAAGTTTGGGTGAGGTTTTGGGGAGAGTTTTAAGAGTAGTAAACGTACTTATTTTGAAAAAGGACAGACACCGCATGAAAATTCATAATTTTATCTTTTATATGACACCTCATGATTAAAAAATGAATTATATATGCCAGAGAACGAATACAATGAAAACATGCTTGATTCCAGCCCAAATGAGTATTTTTCCTGATCTAGCCTGTTTCCTGATCCCCATGTTTGTGTAAATTCACTCATGCATCAACGTCCATTGTCAGCTGCTAGTCAGGAAAGCTGAGCGACTTCTTACTCAACTTTCACTCATTCGGGCAGAAATCAGGCATGTTTTCATTGTACTCGTTCTCTGGCATAAATCATTTATTTTTTTAGCATGAGGTGTCATGTAAAAGATAAAAATATGAACTTTTATGTGGTGTTTGTCCTTTTTAAAAATAAGTACGTTTACAACTCTTAAAACTCACCCAAACTTCAAATTTATGCGTGCAAATTGAATATTGGTAACACCACTTTTCATTGTTCTAATTCAGTCATGCTTGAAGTATGTGCCATAAGTTGCACATCAAATGAAAGAAGAGACACAGAGCTTTCCAGGCATATATATATCATCAATTAAATTATTCATTATGACAGAAAATTTCTGCCATGAAACCCGGTTTCGTTTTTTTCTGGGACACGGTGTATTTCTGTTATCTGATATGTCCACTGGGTGTTGTGTGAACATTTCAAGTCAAATGGACGTTATATGGCCGAGAAATGAGCAAAAATGCAACGTGATATTCACTAACTCATTGCACTCACTTTATACACGGTTTTCCCGGTCTAGTGGATAATTTAACATCTGAAAGGGAATTTGGAAAAACAAAACCTGTCCCATGCTTTTATTGTTAATATGAATACAACAAGGTATGAGGGAACCGTTATAATTCCAATTGGATTTTGAGGATTTGGACATGTTACTAAGTCCCTTAAAAGTATACAAAATAACATTTTAAACGGTAAATAATTTGTTCATCGTTTCGCTCATATCATTGCTATAACCTTCAGAATGATAATTAAATTCCCAAAATGAATGGCTAAACGGGAGAGGAAGTTTCCGCGACTTAATTTTGCCTCATACTCATTGATCATGAATAGATATCGTGATATTTTATTAAAATATGTTCTGATACGTGAATCAGATGCGCGATGTCATCTTGTGAACGCCTTGCGCTGGGTGCGTATTTGCACGTTGTTGCACAACCTTTACGGCTCAGTGTTAGATGTGCGCACAAACTAGCCAAGTTCAAAATGGCGACCCGCGTGAAGCATCGGTCCTACACATGGCATCCTTTAATGGGCTTTGAAGTGGAGCAGAATTGCAAGGACAATGCGGTTACCAAGACCGAGAGACTGGAATAGAAATACACACAAAAGCTCCAATCGACCTGAAACTAAATGTCGTAATTCTTTCTCATTTTGATGCGCTGCAATATAAAAATATTGTTCCGAACACAACATATATATTCCGGTGTTTCAAAATAACTACTAACGCTATTATTAACGGGAATGATCTTGCAAACAATTCTGATCGCATCCTTCCTTAGAAAATGTAATTATACAATAATTATATAGGGGCAAATATCATCTCAGACTGGAATTGAGAGTTGGTATTTTCGTGTACAGTATTTTTTTTCACCTCGGTTGATAATGATAAAATGTTTGCTTTGGTATTTCATTTTGTATAGCCCTTTAGTGTTTTATATTTGTAAAAATATTGATGGTTCGTCCCACGTAACCACCCCCCCCCCCCCCCTCCCCTCCTACCCGTATGTACGCCACTTGTTACAATTTACCAAGAATATCATTATATTCATACTAGACGTGGCCAAGCGCCTCTCCACGAATCCGTGCGTGCGTGCATAGGATTCCATATATAGTAATCGCTTGGGCTCTTTAGATGTGCGACAGTGCGATGACCGTATTATCACATAAACAATTGTTGCTCACAGTGCCTACAAACATATGGCTGATTGACTCACCGAACAGTTGTCACGTGATGGTGACTTAGAGGAGATTGGAGAGATATATAGATTAGCCCCAGCTCCCTCCCCTTCCCGGCAATATACATGTGCAATGTATACCCAAATATCGTACTATCATTGCATTATACAATTACCCCAATTTGTATGCACTAAACTAGGCCATAGGCCTAGGTACAAATTAGATTAGAGCCAGTATATGTGGCGTGTACTTATCATGACTGTATTTCTGTCTTTGATGGTTAAAAGTCGAATCATGACAGCATTACATGTATTTTAGATCATGTGAAAGTATAAATCAATATTGCTACACGACATTATCTATTTAACTTCAATAAAGATTATGTTTAATTGCGTATATTTTCATTTTCATTTCATCATCGATTTTCGCATTTCTTTTAAATTAAATTATTTTAAAACGGACAATTCAATGAACTGCGCAGATCAGGATCTATCCAGGGGAGGGGGAGGAGGGGTGGGGGGGGGGGGGGGTCGAGCGGCACGTGTCACCCGCGTTAGGAGACAAACCGTTGGGGAAGGAACTAAAGCTTCCAAGGTCTCCATGTTTGCCATTGCAACGGGTACCCCAACAAAATACCATAAGAATCTACATTCATTAAAGGGATCTACTAACTTTGTTGACATGTGCAAAAAATGATGAAGGGTTGATGCAATGTATATTGTAGTTATCTCATATGTCCACAGGGTATTGTGTGAAAATTTCAAGTCAAATGGACATTGCATGGCCAAGTAATGAGCGAAAATGCAAAGTGATATTCACTAACTCACTGCACTCACTTTGTACACGGTAAGAAAAACTCCACCGGAGTTTTTCTTATCTGAATAATTCAATCGTACATATCTTTGTAACGAAAGGGAAATTTGAAAAACCGAAACCGGTCCCATGATTTTATTGTTAATACGAATACAACAAGGTATGATGGAACCGCTAGAATTAAAATTTTATTTTGAGGATTTTGACTATGTTACTAAGTCCCTTTAAAGACGATTGTTTGCATGTGCCTCTCAACAACAAGAACAACGGCGACGACAACAACAACAGTAACAAAAGCAGCAAAAATGTCCACAGCCCCCCCCCCCCCCCCTTCCCACCAACACTTGGAACAAAATCATATAGCTCTAAGACTGTACAGTATGTCTATTATTAACGAAACGCTCCTCGAAACATCGCAATTACGATTGCCCTGATTTACTAAAAAAATCAATTATTCTCGATTGTTGGCTCGTGTCTGTTTTGAAAGCATTTTAATCATACATGTTTACGCATATTGCAGGTTATATTACGGAGTGATATATTATATCATACGAAAATGAAGGATTGTTTGAAGAAAAGGTTACTAAAGGTTAGTAAGCCGGATGTAGTAAGTCTAAATGTACACACTATTATACGTCTAATAAATGTGTCAACATCTGCAAATACCTTAGTCACTGTTTGTAATATCGATTATGAATATTATTTCTTTCACATTTATCACACACTTACAAACGTAGGGTTCATTTAAAAAAAAACATATACTACAAATATGTACGGACTTTAAAATTTTTGTCATTTAACAAGACATAATTATTTAGTTTTTTGGAAAATCAATCGCGATTAGTTTATCGTTATCATAATATCAATATTATTAATTGGAATGTTTTGTCTTTGATGCATGTGAAAACATTATTTTTTTTTCATTTCATTGTATCATTTGTGCCGTTATAATATATTGAGGCATTTTGTAGATTGAATTCACACATATTTAAACATCTGTACATAGCATGGTCAAAGACCAATAAAGGGAAATAAAGGTCAAAGTAAAAGAGAGATCGAATGATATCCAAATATGTTATACCTTTTGATCAAGACATGTTTAGCTGGACATTAGTCGGACGCAGTTAAATACGATTACATGTACATATAGTGTATGATTACTCAGCGATCAATATCGTTCATTTCAAGAATTTTGGAGAATGAAAATTTTTCTGAAAATGTTTTACACAATTTTGTTTAGAAAACATTAAATTAATTGTATTGATTCAAGGTAAAAAGCACGATTGGTTATATTTAACGATGATAATACAATTCGCGGTTACATGTACGTATGATTACTCAGAGATCAATAACGTTCTTTAACGAATTTTTGAGAACGTTTCTGAAAATGTTTCACATAAAAAAAAAAACATCAAATTAATTGTATTGATTCTAGGTAGAAAGCATGATTGATTTTCTTTAACATTGCTAATACAATACGCGATTGCCAGGCATTTCAGTCTTCTTCTCATACTTAAAACGAGATAGCTGCATGTTTATCAAGACATTTGCCTGACGTATGTTTAAGAAAATCGAACGGGATGATAGTCAATTAATATTAAGTCAACGGTTTTGTGTTTGATTTGCAAACATTGTAAAATGCTAATCGCTAAACAAGTTTGCACTTGTAGTGCGAAAACGTTGGCTAATCGATTTATTTTAATTTCCTTTTTCTTGTCAAATGCAGCCCGTGCGCAAATTGTACCCTCGATCCTAATAACCAAAAACTTTCATCGTAAATTACAGGTGAGTGATTTTGTTTGTTTTTTATCAGAGTGGAAGGGGGGCACATGATTTATTGAAGGTACAGTTTGTATTTCATTATTCTTTATAATGTTGAACCTCATGCTTTGTATTGTTTTTGTCAGTCGATGGAGATGGGCATTTGACATATATATGTTAACATGCACACGTATTATTAAGATCTGTGAAAGCAAGAATAATCTCAGAACATCAAAGTACAGACTGAGGACAAATATCTAGACTTTAGGAGTGGAATTCACAAAGGAGGTTTGTACAAACCATGGTTTACATCTATGGAGTGCCATTTGTAAACTGATGGAGAAAGAATGTAAACTCATTAATTGTTAAAGTGATCCCTGTAAAGTGTCAGATATTGCACAAAATGACATTTGAGACTTCAATCCTACATCAATATCATTGTAAAATACAATTGAAAGATTTGTGAAAGTTTGAAAGAAAACGAACACTGTTTACCTAGTGAAAAAACGAATATTGAGTTCATATTTTATCACCGAATACTGATGGCCTGTCATGGATTTGTAGCAGTCACAATCAGCCGTTGACGATATCCGCACTCGTGTATGTTTACTGTACAGAATTCATGGAATTTGCGCACGTACGTTGGATCAAAGTTCAGTAGCGTCTGGAATGTTTCCCACGCGTGCTAGCTCGGACATGTTTAGCTAGGACAATTGTACTTTTTTTCAATTGCGTTAATCAACGTGTTTCAAATAATGATTTTCAATGATAATTATCTTCATACTAAAGGGACATTTGAAAAAATCCAACCCTATTTTATTCTTCTCTTACCATAAGCTAAACAACACGGTAGAAGAGAAACGAGGAAGCTCCAAGTAATTTTTGTGGATTTGGACACTTTACAGGTATGACTTTAACAATGTTGATGATACACATTTACTGAATGCACCAAATACATGTCTGTCTTCTCAGATGGTGAAATATGCTGATTAGCAAGCTCTAACAGTCATATAATTATAAATAATAAATTGTTTTACTTGTATACGAGGAGCACTCCATAGATGTAGACCATGGTTTAAACCATGGTTTGTACAAACCTCCTTTGTGAATCCGGGCCTAGGAGCCAGAGGGGAAATCATTTTTTAATCTGAAAATTACGCAATTGTTTCCACCCGCTTTTTTTTTGGACTTGGGACATTTTTAGAGCGCCCAGTTATTTCGTTCGCTGAAATTTGAATTTTCAATAATTGTTTGTTGAATCGCAAATACATATTTATGGGAAATAGAAAAGAATGGGTGATTGACGGTTGTCGATAGTTCAGCGACTCGAGAATGATGGGGATATTTCCACTTGTATAATCGGTGTAACAAATATCGAACCCCCTATTCTATTTTCCCCCACGATTACGTTAAGAACCCGTTGGAATATTGTCCGTTGAATCGCAAATACCTATATCTTGGTAACGGAAGTAAATGTGCAGAGATCGATGGGTCACGGTTGTCGACGTTCAGCGACGCGATAATAATGTAGATGTTTCCACTCGCACAATCGGTGGAAACATTAATCGATCGTCCAATACTTATTCTCTTTTCCACGATATTGTGAACAACAATTGCTCGTTGAATCGCAAATAAATTCTTGGAATTAGAAAGACTACTAATTGGATTGTTGTCGACAGTAACTCAGCAACGTGATATTGTTGTTAACGTTTTCACTCTGATTTTCGATGTAACATTTATTGATTGTCCAATTCGAATTATTTAGTCCGTGATTTTATTTACAAATTGTTCGTTGAATCGCAAATGAATACTACTGTACTTGGAAACGGTGAAAAAATGTAATGACTGTTTCTCGATAGTTTAGCGATGCGAGAATGATGTATGTAAATATTTCCTCTTACATTGTCCGGATAAAATTTAAGACGCATAAAGTGGCATAGCGTTTGATTACCTGATTACCAGTTGTCGGGGGCCATTTATTTGGGTCGGGTTATTTGCATCTTACTACTTGTTGCCCTTTTATCATGTTTATTTTATTTGCGGACGGGGACAGCAGTGACGGCAAGATTTATCATGAGGGGGCATTATGAGCCCCCCCCCCCCCCCCCCCAAACAAAAAAAAGAAGGGAAATGGAGTATTTCTTGATGTTTTCGCCTCACAATATGGAAGAGGTCATTAATTCACAATCGGGTTAACCCTTCTCTGAATGCCCCCCCCCCCCCCCCCCCACCGGAACTATACACCAGACAGTGTCATCCTGAACATCGACAGTTTAATGATGTAACAATGACTCAAGTGTATCCTACTTAACGTATAAATTCTGTGTTCCACGGACTGAACAGGGTTGGGTGGGAGGTGTGAGGGGGGGGGGGGGGGAGGGGGGAGGGAGGGGGGCAAATACGCCGTGTGGAGAACCAGGTAAAGAAATACCATATTCATATGTTTAATTTGGGCTAACCGCTCACCCTACAACCCCCATCCGTCGCGTAATCATGGTCGTACCGCGACAAGTTCGTCAAGCTGAAGTAGTTTACCCGCATCATGTAATAATTTTCTCCTCAATAATGTATTGATGTTACCCCAACATAGGCTACTTTAAGTGTCTAATTTTGTCCGAATAATTATGAAGTCCGAATAATGGTATTTTCAAACTCTTGTTGTCGGATTGGGGGGTGGTGGCGGGGGGGGGGGGGGGGGGGTTGGCGGGGGGGGGGGGGGTGATGCAGCCTCTTCCTGTGTTCTTAAATATGCGCGAATCTGATTGGTTGAAACGCGCACATTTTCTGACTCACAATTCATCGTAACTTACAATCGATTGTATCTTTTTCTGCAACGGGGTCCAGATCATTTGAAATCTTCAAACGCTTTGATATCTTTCCATGACGTAGTTAATTCTGATCATTTGGGTTTTCTGGGCAAACGCGTGGCAATATTGGTCAGTGTTGTGTACTTGGAGACCGCTGTGGAGCATTCTTAATTTAGACATGTCTCACTTGGTATTACATTGCAACCCGCGTATGACAATGAGTGAATTATATGAATAAACCAATGACGTAGCGCTCATCCGCCATCTCGCAACATCAAATATCGCAAATTTCATGTGGTACACTTTTCAACTGGTCAAAAAATAAAAATTTGATGCCCTGGAAGCGACATAAAAATAAAAAAAAAAAAAAAAATTAGAGTGAAAAAAATATAAATTTGACGCCCCGGAAGGGACATGGGGAATTTTTTTTTTTTTTTTTTTTTTTATTAAATTTAAAAAATAAAAGAAAAAAATTAAAAAAAATTAAAAAATTAAAAATTACCATAATTAATGAGAAAATTTTCAAAATTCTGTGTAGAAGTTTACTGTACCAAAGTTAGCTCTACCAGATAAAGCAAACCAAATCAAAATCGGTCGAGAAATGAAGGAGAAGTAGCATTTTTGTGATTTCGAATAAATTTGCATAAATTACCATAGATAATGAATTTCACGATTCTGTGTTGAAGTTTTAAATCCCCCTCCTAGCCCTATCTTATGAAACAATCAGGTTGAAAAATAACGAAGAAGACGCATATTGAAAACTGTGGACGGACGGACGGACGGAAGGACGGACGGACGGACGACGGACGGACGGACGGACGACGGACGCCACGCCATGGCATAAGTTCATCGGGCCCTACGGGCCGGATGAGCTAAAAACGCAGGAACAAGGGGGCATAATCTCATGTTTAGATGGGGTGATTGGGTGCTCAAGTCCCACCCCCTTAAAATAAATAAGCTTGAATAATATAATGGTTAACATGTGATTATCTTTGTCATGAAATGGGGAACTTTTAGTTTGTATGTGTTTTAATTCTCTAAAACACTCGTTTTAAATATCCATGTTTCCTCCAAACTGTCCAAACTTTGGAGAGGTATCGATTTACCATGCACACCTTTAACAGGGATCTAGTAACTTTGTTGGCATGTGCAGAAAGTGACAAATGGGTGGTATAATGTGAAGTTATTGTGTTCTAATTTCACGTCAAATGGACGTTATATGGTCGAGTAAGGAGCAACAATGCAAGATGATATTTGCTAACTCATTGCACTGACTTTGTACGTAGCTATGAATTTCCAGTAGAGAGTTAACAATCCAAAAATTTAAAACGTAAATATCTTTCTAACGAAAGGGAAATTCGAAAAACCAAAACCTTTTTTTTCCCTTCCTATATCCGTAATACAATTACAGCAAGGTACGGGAGAACCACTAGGTTTCTGGTGATGTTTTGTGGATTTGGACAATGTTACTAGATCCCTTACAATATGACGCTTAATATGCGGAATAACTCTTTTATCTTTTCCCTGCCTGGAGATATTGCAGTTATTGTTATTGGAGTGTGAACGTGGCACTGGTATCGAAAACTAAAAGCATCGCAATATTAGTTTCTTAAAGGGGCCCTGCAACCCAAATTCATGTTGACCTTGTTCATCTGTATAAGTGTACACATTCAATATTTGTAAACGGTTTGACCCAAATATGTTTTGTATATTTTAAAACATTTTATCATTTATTTGTCTTCATGTTGCTAAGCCCCACCTCCTAAAAAACCCTCCAGAGCAAATTCTATTGTTGACCTGCAGTGACATCATTTGTCAATCACTGGTCAGCTACCATGAGATTAACAAAAGATGAAAGTACAAAAAGAACATCC
Source organism: Echinarachnius parma (assembly GCA_037951105.1). Classification (NCBI taxonomy): domain Eukaryota; kingdom Metazoa; phylum Echinodermata; class Echinoidea; order Clypeasteroida; family Echinarachniidae; genus Echinarachnius; species Echinarachnius parma. The sequence continues at coordinate 31,977 of JBAMJV010008606.1, forward strand.
ACAGATTAGGCTAATCACAATAGCATCACACGGTTGAATAGAATACCAACTCACACATCTTCAATTACAATAGCTGTTGCTATGTCTGAAGAAAAACACTGTCTACGCTATTGCATGGAGGTATGCAGGGCATGCTTTTGTGTGGATGTTCTTTTTGTACTTTCATCTTTTGTTAATCTCATGGTAGCTGACCAGTGATTGACAAATGATGTCACTGCAGGTCAACAATATAATTTGCTCTGGAGGATTTTTTAGGAGGTGGGGCTTAGCAACATGAATACAGATAAATGATAACATGTTTAAAAATATACAAAATATATTTGGGTCAAACCGTTTACAAATATTGAATGTGTACACTAATACAGATGAACAGAGGTCAACATGTATTTGGGTTGCAGGGCCCCTTTAAGAAAGCTTTTTTTAAATGTAGCTTTTAGTCTCTCACTTATAACCTTGGATAATATAGGGGTATGTACGTTATGTAAAAAATCGATGTTCATTATTTTCATGGCAATGTGCCTAAAGGTTCATTATGCCGATATATTTGTATGTACAACCGAGTCCTGTCATTGGTTTAATTAAGTGAAGGGACATTGGGCACCGTTTTATGTCTATTAACATCACGCATGTTTTCCCCGGAGGTTTAAGTCGTTTGCCATAGTAACATAACTATATGCATGTATGTTGTCAACAGAAATTAGATATTGTCGCCATAAATTTTCCGATTTAACCCGGAAATATACCCGTTACGCCAATTTTGGTCCGGAACTGTGGTGGTTCGTCCAACATATGAAGCGATTTAGCCTGAAGTCGACGTTTTCAAAGCTCCCCCCCCCCCCCCCCCCCCCCACCCCCAGCCCCCGTCTCATATTCCTTTGCGATCGAAGACATTCAAACATGCTACGCTGAGGCGCTTTGATCAGTGGACAAACAAAAATCGATATACAGCCGGTCTTCTTGTGTTGTTAAATGAGTTATGTCCTATGCATATCCTGTTATACTCTGCTGTATGCCTGCGCTCGACGGCTTTATTGCTATAGTCGTTGGGTTCCGTTTCATTCGCAAAACTCTGTCACCGTCAATACATCTGGTTTACAATGGATATTAAAAGGACAATCTCGTTTTTGGTGTTAATAAAAACAAATAATGTTTCGGCAGCATCTAATAGGGATATTTTGCTATGTCTAGCTGTCTCCTTATTCTCATAATTTGTATTGGATTATGTTGTTTAATAATTGTTGAGCTTTGTTATTGTTATTGGATTTTTGGAGATTTTTGAAGGAAGGGGTATGGCATATAACACCTATTGTATTTATTCTGAATTTTTGTCGAAAATTTAACACCTTTTTCTTCTTCAGATTTATATAGTATACGCCTCCGCCTGATGATATGGTTCTGCAATGCAGCCTCACAAACATGATAACATTTGTTGAATACCAGGGATTGTTTGCGGTAAGTTGCTTTTGCCTGTAATTTTTTTATTGTTTAGCCGGTTCAAATATTTCCGACGCTCTTGCGTTTATGCGATAATAATAAAACATGCATGCAGTCTGCAATCATCAGCGCAAGTGGAGATTGCGTTTTTTCTATACGATAACATTACAACAGATATACTGCAGCGGGTTATTTGCATGATTGCGTTCGTATTTGATTTGAGACTACAGAGAATTGGTTTATATTAATTTCGTAAGCGTCTTACGTTGCCCAGTGTAGTTGTTTGGGGAATTCATGACTATTTGTTAATCTAGTAATGTCTCAACGGACACCACGACTGGTGCTCATTTTGATTGCTTCTCAAGGGCGGAGCAAGGGGACACCACGACTGGTGCTCATTTTGATTGCTTCTCAAGGGCGGAGCAAGGGTAAGATCAGAAAGTGGCGTAGCCAGGAATTCTATAAGGGGAGATCTTACAATTAAAAGAAAAAGGTATACTATCGGCTAAGATGCAAGCGAGCAAAAACAAATGTCGAGCCATATTCGAGAATTATGGGTTGTGGGAAGGGGGAGGAGGTACTATAATCATCAGCGCACTATATTATATAGCCTGTGTAATAACGAATAAAATACAATTGATTGAAGAAAAACAAATCTCACGGAGGAAGACTAAGGGGGGCGTAGACAGGGGCGGGCAGTGATGTAGTAGCAGGGGGGAGATCTCGTGTCCAAAATAAATTGACAAAAACCAAAGTAGAAATGAAAAATATAAAACATGAACTAATACACGCTGCATGCTCATCCCGCAGCAATTAAGTAATGTACAAACACATTAGTAGCATGGGCGAGTCGTGTCAGTTCTATTGTTAAATACGTGCAGAATAATCTGTGAAAATGTCATGGCAACGAAAATAGTTTTAGCTAAGATACGAAGGGTATTAGCCATACAAACACATAATTCCACCTATGATGGAATGGACAGGTTTGCCATTTTCCCTCTGATAAATGATGGCAAGAACAGTTGATGGAGTCAACGCGAACAGTATCACCGTATCCCACTAACTTGATATCTACGGAAGATAACGTGTACACGATCCAGAAGCATTGCGATTCAACGTCATAATCACTGATGCATCTTTTAAGTTTGTATTCAATTTATTTATTAATTGTCCATATTTTAAAAAACCTAGCCTATATATTATAATCAATTTCGAAAGTAAATTATATTACAAAATAAAATCATCAATTTCACAGAAATGTTTTATATTTGATTTTCAATTGTCATGTTCAACTTCAATTTCAAAAGCAGAGGAGACAATCCCAAAAGCGGAGCTTGTTAAACAAACAATCGATACTAGATCATCCTGATTGAATTATATGACATTCATATATTGTCAAGCTTCAAGATTCAAGTATTTTTTTCTTCATTTTATCCGTTTTGCCTTTTTAGACGCAATATAATCTCATAATAAGTATTATTATGATTATCCTTGTATACTAGTAGGTAATGAAAAAGAGAAGTATGCTATTAACCTTTATCGCCAGAAAATAACGGAGAGAATGAATCAAGGTATTTAGAACAAAGAAGAGTCATTCGTGTAAGTCCTCTTATATAATAATAAATATGTTAATTTTGTTAATTTTAAAACAACTAGACACTATTGAAAAGTTTAGGACCAGTCTAAAAACACACTTATTTTTGAAATAATATATATATATTTTGTTTCTTTTATTGTCACTTGTGTTAGAATTCTTTCTTCTTTTCCATCTCTTATCTATCTCTGTATTCATCCTATCCATTGCTTACATGCTTCCTTCTTATGCGCATAGAGACCATAACCTAGGTGTGATATGCGCTATATAAGAACTGTTTATTATTATTTGTTATTACATGCAGCGCGATCCTACGCCAGACATTGTTATTTTAAACAAGTCATCATAAAATGAAAGCAAAGAAATTAAATACCTTGCACGCCCAGACTCAAAACCATGCCAGATAGGATACGTATATCTACTATATCTATATCTCTTAATTATCAATGAAAATTGATAATTATACTGCGTGGAAACAATGAAAGAAAAGGCGAAAATACAATTAAAATGCCTATTGTGATAGAGACTGCAGATGATTGGAGATAGTCGAGACTGGTTTGATTACCACAGTGATTCACACATTTCTTTAATGATTAACGTTCGCTTTTGTCGAATATTTATCCAAGAAATTATTACCCTTTTAATGTGGATATTCCCATTTTGGTCACGAAAGGACGTGTGTACGGAAATGAGATAACTGGTGGCGGGAAAAGGTCGCAATCGCTAGAATATGACGTGTATAAGTAGCCTATTCCATCAAAATTTCATCTTAATTACTGGAAGATAGTTAATTAGTATTAAATAAAGATCATTATGAAACAGGCATGGATGCACGTTTTTTTTTTTGCAGAATCTGAATATAGCCATTTCTACATATCATCCATGACGGTAATTTCCCATTTTTGGCGGACCGTTTCATTTCATTGTCTCCCTTATTTAACTAGCGTCATTTACGTCAATTGGTGCTTCAACTCTTGACTGTGCATGGACTTCGGCTGGTTGTGATTTCTTCCTGTCTTCGCTGCATCCAATATGCCTACTACAATCATTTATCAAATTGCTTCCGGGGACCTATTGATCATATATATAGTCTACTGAATAACTATAATAATGAGGATTATAATATATGTATTATAAATGATGAGGCAATGGGTTGACGTATTGCTTACGCATATATCGTAACCCCACTACCACGTGCAACTGTGCTTGTTTTATGTATAGCTTTATGTTTAAAGGGATCTAATTTAGTAACAATTGTCCAAATCCACAAAGCTCACTTACAACTCTAGTGGTTCTCACATACCTTGTGATTGTATTACCAATATGAGCTTGGAACAGGTTTATTTTTTTTCGAATTTCCCTTTCTTTATAATTTAAGAAGGTGTTTTAATTGAATTTCGAATGTTTGATTATCCACTGGAAATTTGTAACTGTGTACAAAGTGAGTGCAATGATTTAACGAATATCACATTGCTACTCGGCCATTATCACGTCCACTTTGTGGACATATCAGACGCGAAAATACACATTTTATCATGTGTGTTACTCGGCCATATCAGATCTACTTTGTGGACATGTCAGAACGCGAAAGAATACATTTTTATCAGCCATTCACCACTTACTCCTCATGTCAACAAAGTTACTAAATCCCTTTAACTGGATTATTTGTCATTTGCCTTCGTTGAAGATCATCATAGGTTCGAGAGCTCAAGCCCCAGTTGACTTTCATCTGATTACAGCCTTTGTATTGTATATCGGATAAGCAGTTTACAACAGCTTTTTATTTTCTTCTAAAAATTTGTTTATGTATAAACAGTTAGACATCATATTGGAATGATGTAATATTTTTCCGAATCATACCAACGAAAGTGCAACTGAAATACAAAATGTATCCATTCGGTATTATCCATTCGTTTAACGACATTAATAATACTGTTTAACCCTAAAAAGGCCGGGCTATTTGAGGTCTTCAGGAGGCCGGGGGGGCCATTATGGCCCCCCCCCCCCCCCCCCCCTAAGATCTCGGCCGCGGAGCGGCCGATCGCCGTGAAAATTTGCACGCATGATGAGTGAAGTGCATAGAATACAATGGTAATTTTAATTTTTTGAAAAATTCATTAATTTGCATATTTATGGTAATTTATGCAAATAAGGTCATAAAATTCATATTTTTACCCATAAATCATATATTCATAATTAAACATTGGTTTTCCCTACATATATTATTTAGAGCATTTGGAATAATGATGCGACAAAAAAATTTGGAAGAGCCAGGTTCTTCCTTATGTTTTCTATTGTTTTTTATAATTTCTAATGTATTTCTTTTTAACTTAATGTATTTTATTGTTTTTGTTGTTTATTTTATTTCTAACTATAATTCAACTATTTTGAACCCCAAAACAAACATATAAGATGTAAACAAGACCAAATAACCAATGATACACCTCTTTTTTTCGAAAACTGACATTTCCATGTTTTGTACACAAATCACGAAATTGAGCGATTTTCGGGCTGACATGCATAGACAAAAGGTCACGTGACTTCGTAACGGTAGTTCCGATTTTAATTTTTTTTTTTTTTTTTAAATATGCGCAAGACCCAAAAGAAAAAAGTCACGAAGCAGCGGCGCGTCATCTTACCGCGTTTTGGAGCAATCACACAAATCGCGGAGGGGGGGGGGGGGCATTATGCCCCCCCCCCCCCCCCGGCCTTATTAGGGTTAAGGATTTCCCCCTTTACTCTACCTGTATATTGGACCTTTTATTTCATTATAGGTTTTTTATCAAAGTAATGTTATTACTTATCAAACGTGTTTGGTATAGGCTATATAACGGAAATAGAAACAAGCAAACTAACAAACAAATAAACTATACAAAAAAACCTAAACAATAAAACAGACACACAAAACTAAAATCCCCCCCCCCCCAAAAAAAAAGAGACAAAACATCTAACAGACAAACCAACAAGTAAACACACACAAAACAAAACAAACACTCAAACAACAAAGCAAACACACAAATAAACAAACAAACACATAAACAAATAGAAAAACACAACAAACAGACATATAACGAGTCAAACAGACAAACAAACAAACAGACGGACTGCCTACTCACCCAGATGTAGCGGGATGAGAAAGAAGGATGTAACGAAGTCCGCCACGGCCAGACTGACAATAAACATGTTAGTCAGAGTTTTCATTGACCGGACCCGGGCTACCACGAACATCACCATGAAGTTACCGAAGACTCCTAGCCCGGCGATTAGACCGTAGCTCAGCCGGATCCAAATCTAGAGAGGACAAAACAAACAAAATTAAGGTATAAGAAAAAAATGTTTGCAACAAGCATGTTAGTCAGGGCTTTCATGGACTGGACCCGGGCTACCACGAACATCACCATGAAGTTACCGAAGACTTCTAGCCCGGCGATTAGACCGTAGCTCAGCCGGATCCAAATCTAGCGAAAAAACAACAAAATATATTATAATATATTGCTCAATAAAATAGTAAAGGATTACAAGAACCATGTTCGTGATAATAGTCATCTGGACCCAAGCAACTACAAACATCACCATGAAGTTACCGAAGACCCCGAGGCGATTAGGTCATAGTTCAGCCGGATCCTTCTCTAGCGAACAAAAGAAAAAAAACACACATTCAAAATTGTGTAAGAATAAAGGGCTCAACAAAACGATCAGTGTTTACAGCAATCATGTTGGTTAGAGTTATAATGGACTAGACCCAAGAAACTACGACACAGCCCATGCATTTTCCAAAGACTTCTAGCCCAGCGATTAGGCCATAGCTGATCGGCCGGATCCAAATCTGTCGGGAAAATACCACTGACAATTATAATGGAAATTATCACGCTAACATAGATAGGTATACCTAAGCAAATGGCACACATACTGAATAACCTCATAAGTTGAAACAGTATGTTTAACTGTTTCGACTTATCCCTATTTACTTAGAAAGGTATATTTCGTGCTAAAGAAATCGGTTATTAATAAGGAAATTTACCAAGAAAGTACAAACAGCTTTGGGCGCAAAAACAGTGTAATTTCCCAGCATAATCATATTTTTATATTTGGAAAGTTAGACGGAGAAGCCCTCCCACTTTTAAGAGTGAAAGTTTTGTAAGTTTATTTACTCAACGACCCATGTTTATAAGATGTTGGAGTACAACGAGATTTAAGTGTAACAATATACATGCACTCCTGACGACGGACAGTCAACCTGTTCGAAACGTCGAGCCCCTCCTACCACCAACCCTCTCCTTACAATAACTATACCGGCGCTATAGTTCTTATCAGAACTACAAGCTCAGAAAGAATACCAACAGTCCTTTCCAGGACTACCAACAGTCCTTTCTATAGGACTACAACAGTCCTTTCTAGGACTACCACATTCCTTTTTAGGACTATCCTAGAAAGAATACCAACAGTCCTTCTCAGGACTTACCAATCCTCTCCTTATACATGGTGCAACCGCAAACCACACGTATTAATATACATGCATTAGTTAAAGTACATTCAAATAATAATAATTATGCAAAGATGAATATAAGACAAATATTATATAAATATACACACACACACACACAAACACACACACACACATCCACATATATATCTATACTAAAATATTATATAAAGAGAGAGAGAGAGGGGGAGGGGGAGTATATAAAGTAAGAAAAGTGTCCTCAGCCCCCAGATAAAATGTCCGAATGCCCATCAAGAGTAACAAAATAACACCATGTTTATGCAATGTAGTATACAACCTTAACCTCCAATTTTATATGTCAGTCGCCCTCTTAATCTCCGATGAGTATGAACAATTATGTTTGGCAACGTTACTTTTGCCATGCTGCATCCAATTGGTTAATTGCTTTATTCAATTATCTTCTGTTATCGTTGGTAATGATGATGAAGATGCGGTTGTCAAACCATGTGGGGTGAAGGGAAGGGGGGCAAGATTTTCCATGAGATTATATGAACAATAAAACTTAAAGCAAAAAGATATCATTATCCTTTGTACATTAATGTGTAATGTATCTAGTATATAAGGTGTCCTTGTATATAATAAATGTCCCTTACTGTATTTTGCAACTTCCATGAGGGTTAATGTAAACATGACCCATCAGGTTCCCGTTGTGTTCATTCGTTTTGCCCACACGCTGGCTGCATCGGGGGAGGGGTTGGGGATGGGGTCAATGATGGCCCACACGCTGGCTGCATCGGGGGAGGGGTTGGGGATGGGGTCAATGATGGCCCAGATGCTGGCTGCATCGGGGGAGGGGTTGGGGATGGGGTCAATGATGGCCCAGATGCTGGCTGCATCGGGGGAGGGGTTGGGGATGGGATCAATGATGGCCCAGATGCTGGCTGCATCGGGGGAGGGGTTGGGGATGGGGTCAATGATGGCCCACACGCTGGCTGCATCGGGGGAGGGGTTGGGGATGGGATCAATGATGGCCCAGATGCTGGCTGCATCGGGGGAGGGGTTGGGGATGGGATCAATGATGGCCCACACGCTGGCTGCATCGGGGGAGGGGTTGGGGATGGGATCAATGATGGCCCACACGCTGGCTGCATCGGGGGAGGGGTTGGGGATGGGGTCAATGATGGCCCAGATGCTGGCTGCATCGGGGGAGGGGTTGGGGATGGGGTCAATGATGGCCCACACGCTGGCTGCATCGGGGGAGGGGTTGGGGATGTGATCAATGATGGCCCACACGCTGGCTGCATCGGGGGAGGGGTTGGGGATGGGGTCAATGATGGCCCACACGCTGGCTGCATCGGGGGAGGGGTTGGGGATGGGGTCAATGATGGCCCACACGCTGGCTGCATCGGGGGAGGGGTTGGGGATGGGGTCAATGATGGCCCACACGCTGGCTGCATCGGGGGAGGGGTTGGGGATGGGGTCAATGATATGTTGGATAAGCTAAGACTGCGGCGGGGGCGGGGGCGGGGGGGGGGGGGGCGGGGGCGGGGGGTGTTCCCCCTTTTCCCTTCCTTCTTAGCTGTGCCGATCGGTTCATACTGTCAAGGACACAAGTCATCAAGGTCGCATATGTGTGTTTGCGTTATATAATTAAATAATTATCCCATCGGTATAATCTCTGCAAGATTATGTATTACATGTATTATGTGCCAGGAAAACATTACTCGTGTTGAAAGAACTTGATAACAATTTCGGATGACAAAACTGTTAAAGTTTGTATTTGGGAGGCAAAATTCCTCCTTTCCCCCTATCCCCTAAGGTGCGCCGGTTGGTTCATACAGTCATGGACACAAGTCACCAAGGTCGCATATGTGTTATGTAATTAAATAATTATCCTCTCAGTATAACCTCTGCAATATCTGTATTACATGTATATACATTATTTGCCAGGAAGTAATGCTCATGTTATAGGAACTTGATAGCAATTTCGGATGACAAAACTGTTAAAGTTTGTATTTGGGAGGCGAAATCTTAGTAATCATATTATATGTGTGAAGGTACATGTGTGACGTATAGGTAGAACGATTTGCGGTAAAACGTTTACCATAATTGTTAATGATTTAGTATAGATAAATGTACACGTGACTTTAACGCTACTCAAAAGACAGTGTGTTTTCTTCTTTATGGCCCGGTCAGATATCAACGGATAGCGGAAACGTATGCCCAACGAATAGACAATTTGCGAAATTAAATTATCCGGTGATGAAAGTCGTCTCCATTGCTTCATGTACAAAACATAGAACAACGTACATCACCGGACAAGGAACGGACAAGAAACGCATAGAACGGATGAATAACTTAGCTCTCCGTTTGACATACGTTTGCGCAATCCGTTGATATGTGACCGGGCTATTAACTCTGTTTCGCTCGCTTATTCGCCATCATTAATCAATTTGCGAATACCGTCTAAAGATTACGCTTCCCGCACATAGGCAATTGTACGATATACTTATTTGTCACTCAAACTCAACTAATGTTTTTCTTTTGCAAATGACAACAAATATCCAAGTAAATATACATGTAGATGCATTTTGGTTAATCAACCAAACTAATTTGCAGATCTAGTGGTTCTTCCGTTTCTTGTAGTTGTCCTCAATAACCAATAGAAGTATGAAACCATTTTCTCTCTTTCGTAGCTGAGATATTTATGATTGCTTTTGAAATTATGCTAAGGATTGTTTCTACTGCGTTCAAACCTCAGACAATGAGTCATCAAATACATGTATTACTTTGCATTTCCGGTCATTTCGTGGCCATATGACATTCAGTTAACATGAACATTCAATCATCACACAATGGCCTTATCAGACTGCAGTAGTAGACAATTGCATGAAACCTTTCTCAGTAAAGTAGCACGTGGCATCATATCAATATGAAAGTTAAGTGGTAATTAAAAGAGCTATGGATTCAAGGCGACCGAGACACAAGTTCAATTAGTCGGCGGTCTGAGATATAAAGGACGCCTCTTGGGAGATGAATAGAAAAGTAGAAATGCACAATTTAGATTCATCACCCTTTCATCAAAAACAACAGCGTTGGGGGAGTGGTATATACATGGTATAACGTAACCACTGCCAGGAGACGGAAGTACGCTCTGTAATGCATTATCTATTCTGAGGAGCAACAATGTTCCTTGGCAATGCACGACTATCATGAAAACATTTTAAAAATTAATGTTTGTATTATTTTAATAAGGCTTATACAAACTTATGTGTTGTTCAATATGACCGTAACCTCCACTCGTTATTTATAAAGACGTCCTTTGCGAACTAAATCAAAGCAACGTTTTAAAGACATATTCAGGCATTTGAAAACTTTAGCTGATAAAATTGCAAGGTTTTTACCCCTGACAAATTAATGTTATAATATATTGTTGAAACTTCACTCGCCATTATATTTCTAAAGACGACCTTTGCGAAATAAATCAAAGCAACGTTTTAAGACATATTTGGGCATTTGAATACATTATCTGATGAAATTGCGATTATTTGTTTTCTTCCCGCTTATGGCCCGGTCAGATATCAACGGATAGCGGAAACGTATGCCCAACGAATAGACAATTTGCGAAATTAAATTATCCGGTGATGAAAGTCGTCTCCATTGCTTCATGTACAAAACATAGAACAACGTACATCACCGGACAAGGAACGGACAAGAAACGCATAGAACGGATGCAAAATTTAGCTCTCCGTTTGACATACGTTTGCGCAATCCGTTGATATGTGACCGGGCCATTACCAATGAATGTTATGTTTTATAGAATCGTAGTTTCTACTCATCATTATTTTCTAAAGATGGCCTTTGTGAAAAAAATCGAAGCAACGTTTTAAGACATGTTCAGACACTTCAAAATATATATTATCTGATCGACTCGCGAAGTATTCGCAGTTGTCTTGGAGATTAAGTATTTAATGGTCTAGTTTTCCATTACTCCGTGGATATTAACATTATAACTATTAAAGAAATATTCTGTAAACTTTATTTTCATTTTCATCATGTCTCATACTTTATTACTTTGTTATGTTTGAACAGATAAATGGCGCCCATACAGCTTAGTGCTGTGGATCATTCATCATCATCATCATCATCATCATCATCATCATCACATCATGTATAGGTCCTATGTCATGGATAGGAGAGAGATATAAACTATACTTTAAATAATATGAAGCTGAATATAACGATTTCTTTTTATGTTCTTACCAAATATTTTAATGTTAAATTAAATAGCTTTCTATGTTTGAGGATATACAAAATCCCGATAGAAAGGGATTTCAAACAAATTTATCTTTAATAATACAATAAATCATTCTGGACATTCGAAAGCAGAAATTATTATTTTTAACTTTTAAGTAGCAATAACTTTCATTCCGGAATACTTCAAAGATGACAGAATATTATTGTTTCGACAAGGACGAAAAGCACATACATGTACATTAATTGAGGAAGTAAAATCTTTACTATTATGCACCTCCCGTAGTCTCGCATGCAAATTACATATTGCATGTTCAGCGAGCTATTTCGGCATACTGAATAGCTAAATTCCGAATGACGCTATTCCTCATTCCCAACAAATTGAGAAAATTATGAATATATGCAAATTATGAACTAAACGCAGCTAGCTATACAGTTAAATTGCATGACAAATTACACAATTAAAACGAAGAAAAGTATGGAATATATCCTTTTCGATTTTCCCATATGTACGCGTAGTGGATTTAGCGCCTTTTAGAATTAAGCTCTTCAGACGTAATGCACATTCGATACTTTATAAACCACAATGTTATTATTGTATTTGTATGGCTTTAAAAGCGTGTAAATGTCAGGATATCCTTTGTCAAAAAGCGAATGAAAATGGGTTACAGGTTTAAAGATATTTCGATGACTATATTCACAAGAATCTTAAAGGCATAAAATGAAGGCGGGGTGGGGGGCTGCATGCCCCGCTGGAGTTTTGAAAACGGCCATATTCAGGAAAAAACACTGTCATATCGGGTAAAACCATTTTTAGATTTGTGCAAATCCATGGCATATTTGGGCAATATAACGTAATTTAGGGCCAAACCGTCTCGTATACGGACAAAATCGTGTTATTTTCTCAATAAGCCATCAAAAATATATATCAAAGAGGTGAAAAACTCTAGTTTTGTTTTGTTTGTTTGGTTTTGGGGGAGAGGGGGGGGGGGGGGGAGGGGGGGGGGAGGGGGGGGGGGGGGGGGGGGCTTGCCAGGTGAAAACGGAAGGATAATTATTCGCCGGGCAAAAGACCTCGGTCCCTCTGAGGAAAATGTGCCCTACGCACATGGAGTGAGATGGCTATAATTAAGGCTGATTAAACATCTCGATGTTGTTTCACCTATTTTGGTGCAAGCTTAGAACGTGTGTACTCCATGTTTCTACAATTCTTTAAATCAACATTATGAAGTCTAATTTGGGAAGGCGAGTGAAAGTAACTTAAAGTAATTTGTGTAAAAAGGGGGTAGATTTTGAACCTATTCATCATATCGGCCTTAAGAAAATTGCACGTAGACAGTATACATTTCGTACATGCACAAACACTGTGTCCGAAATAGTTTGCATATAATACATTCAGAGAATATAATTAATACAATAATGAGGCGGGCGTTATGAATAATATTAATAATACTAATAATAAATATATTACTTATAGTATTAGTACTATTACTACTACTACTACTACTGACTACTACTACTACTACTACTACTACTACTACTACTACTACTACTACTACTACTACTTACTATGTACTACTTTTACTACTACTACCATCATAGTAGTACTACTACGTTCTACTAACTACTACCAACATAGTAGGACTACTACCGTTATTACTACTACCAACATAGTATTACTACTAATAATAATTACTAATCAAACAGTCATGAGTACGCAGCAGGGCCGAGGTGGTTGAACAGACTGTGAGTTATAATAATGTAGATGCGATCTCAGTGGCGCGAATATTTTACTGATATAACCTTCCACTTACGTATCTTCAGCATTATTTTTGGGTTCAGATTGTTCAATACCACATCAATCTCTTTCTATTTCAACAATATTAACCAACAAGTTTGGCATAATGACACTGGCATAGGGAGGGGGGGCTCCAGGGATTGCAGGCCCCCCCCCCCCCCCCCCCCCCCCCCCCCCCCCCAACGTTCCCCCTTCAGCATTTGTTTGTTGTTTGCTGTTTATCTGATTTGAGGGGCTTTGAATAATTAAAATGAAGAAGTTTAGCTCCCCTGGGACCCTGACGGAGGCCTACAGGGAAGACACCCTCCCCCCCCCCCCCCCCCTCCCCCTCATCCTTCCGAAGTTCCTGGCTATGCACACGTACACGTTTCCTGTTATGTTACTTTCCCGCGGGAAATGCTTTTGTCTTTAGTTCAATGTAGTCAAAGACTGCATCCACTTTAGATCGACACAATACCTGGAAACTTTCAATTGTTATCAGTATATGATCAGCCATACATGTTTCAAGGTCAATTTGATCGATATAGGATTCAGACAAGGATGTAAAATGTTAAA